>JAVTVY010051266.1:0-26000 GCA_036873755.1 Hanleya hanleyi
AGAAATTCCGTGCCTTCGTCGGTTTGAAAATAGAACGACTTGCGACCCGTCTTGAAGATGCGCTTGAATGCAGCCACGAGATGTTGCCTGGATTTCGTTCACGCCACCCACCCACGCATACTTTGACAGGATATCGATGCACGTCAAGGTATACCGATCGCCATCTTTCTGTTTGGCAAAGGCACTCATATCGACCAAATCGGCTTGCCATTGGGCATCTATACCGCCAACAATGACACGGCTCCGTGGAAAATGGCGATGGGCGGCTCGGTATAAGGTATATGTGTGTTGTTTGTTGAACCGATCTCGAACTTGGTCACATTGTACCCACTGGGGCTTGGCCGCTCGATAGAGAGCCGACCATGCACTACAGGGCGAGTAAAAAAATGTCCACCTGTGGTTTTGTTAATTTATTCATCCGAAGATATGATTTATTGTGTATATGAATATAACTGAACGAAGGTTCCTCCCTCTCTGCACTATATCCATCCATTGTACGTTTTTTTGTTACGGACAAAAATATACAGATAATGTGTATATACCAATGACGCTCATGGATAGAAAGTGCATTCTTTACATAATGTGGTAATGCATGAAAACGGACACAGGAATGAGACACTTTACATGATTAGCTCTTTTCATGTATCTCTGTTGTACTTTGTGACTTTCTCTCCGAGAGTTGTTACTTGGCATTGGAAGAATGTGCAACAGAAATATCTGAAAATAGATAAACAGTGAAGCGTCTCATTCCTGTTTCTTCATCAACTGCTGTGTTCACTCATTTCTGCATTATGGAGAGAATACACTTTCCTTTCGTGAGCGCCACTGGTATATACACACTATATGTATATTTTCTTCCATGAATAAAACATACCATGGGTGAATATAGTGGAGAGATGAAGTACCCTTCCATATGTTATATTCATATACACAATAAATTGTAACTGCATATGAATACATGAACAGGTGGACATTTTTTCTTTGCTCACCCTGTATACGCAGCCGGAATCCCGGGGCTATAATACAACGTATCCAGCACCTTCTTCCAGCACTTCATATTGAATGGCGCAGGCGGTCATTGTCCTTCGTTTTATATAGAGGCACGGGTTGATTGAGCATAGGCAGATAGACTATGGCATCGTAGTTTTCCTCCGTTTTAATGATCCGATCGATTTGTTCATTGGGTTCTGCCGCCGCTTCACTCAGGGCACGAGCCCAGCCCAACTGAACAGCTGATCGCTCGTCCGTTGTAAACAGCTGATCCACAATAGGCACCACTTTCTCGAAGGCCGTTCAGAGATCAGGATCTTGGGTAAAGCTTCGGCTAGGGTCCTGGTAACAGCTCACACGTGCGAAGAAAGGACCACAGTGCAGGCCCTGCAGTGTATGTGGATGAGGTTCCCGTCGAGTTCACCGCTCAACACCCGTATAAATTTTGTCCAGCTGTCCCGATGTAGCGTAACCGTATTCGATATGGCCTCAGAGCCCGACCAGCAGACATCCCAGTCTTCCACGATGGTGACTTTATCTTCATAGACGTGTAACTTCACCTGGGGTGTAAGGGGAATGACGGCTCGTAGGACTGGCGACATGGTTGATCAAATGATGTACGTTGAATGGCGCACACTCTGGGCTGACCCCTCGTATTTATGGTCAGGTTCCGAAAGGGCACCTAGACACCTCTTGACCATTTGAAAGAGGTAATTCGGTCGCATTGACCTTGGAAATTTGCATATGACCTTTGTGACGTCATACAAGCAACCGATTCACGGAGAATGACGTGCGATAAATATCGAACACGCTCGTTGACCCTCGTATTAACAGCCAGCTTTTGTGATCTGCTCCAAGTAAAAGGGGGAAATCATACCCATTGACCTCAAAATGACCTCTGTGACGTCAAGTCCGGTTCCGAACACGTGACCGGAAGTGACTTTTGACCCTGCGCACCATTTTTATCCGATATCGTGCGCATGCACAGGGGTGCATCACTTCCGGTCACCTGACCGGAACGAGAAGTGACCTCACAGAGGTTATATGCAAATTTATTAGGTCAATGGGTATGAATTTGACCTTTCTGTACTACTAATACCGTACTATAGGTTTACATCTTCTTTCCTCAGGTTTTGATAATAGCCTAGCTCTAGGTTACCATGGAAAATTCAACTGGTAAACCAACAAGTTGTAGGCTTGTGGTTGTAGTCAACACTGTCATGTCTCTTGGGCACCTGACTGAAATTGCTGCATGGTTTTCTGGAGGTATTTCATGCTTGTAACTTATTTCCAGCCCTGGTGGTTTATGTTCTGGATTAGCAGCTGCCACTCGTCTGAGCCTGAGAAAGAGACCGCGCTATAAACTACTTACCTTGAATTGCCTAAAAAAGTGAAAATACAAAAACGCAATATCACTGCTCCGAATCTCCATTAACGCAAAACACAGATGATCTGGAAATTTTTACACTGTTTCTACCGCTGCCTTGTTGCTTCAAGGAAAAATTAGGCTAAAGACACGACGAAAGTCACTAGTCGTGCGTGCACTTCTGAAACTGCGCGCACAGCTAAGTGATGGATTTCCCATGGATAATATGTACTTCCGTCTCTATCTAGACACGGTCAAGTGGTTTTCAAGTGGAAGCATGATGTTGAATCGTTAACGTGAGTCGTCTACTCGATTTATCATTTATCATTGGGTGGATGATGTTTGGAGGTCCGTTCACCAGGTTTCTGCAGGGTCGCTGATTTATGGGACAGGATGATATGATCCCAGCCAACTCACTGATAAATTTTGCTATTCCGTACGAAACTATGTTCTGTGACAAGGCCGAATTGCTTCCATCATGAATCTCCATGCTTCCATGTACATCAAGGCTTGTTGAATAGCGCATTTTCAGCAGTTGACGTGACCGGAAGTGATCTTTGGCCCTTTGATTCGCAGAGTCAAAGGTCACTTCCAATCATGTGACCGGAACCCTAAGATGAGGGGTGGCCAAGTTCCCCTCGCATACAGGATAAAGTTGGTCATGCGATTATTTGCACTGAGACTCGAATTAAGTGAGTCACATCAATTTATTTTCTTGCTAAGTCTAGAATACACATCGAACCTTAATGATCTAGGAACGAATAAAGCAGATTGGGAATTCTAATGAACGTCCTGGAATCGGTCAACTACACCCCGGTTTACGATACTTTTTATATTACTTTTCAAGCAGTTAATAAAGAAATAGATCTAGACATTGCACGGATTGCCTTTTGTATCTGTATAATAATGCAGCACTGAACATCATCTGCAATCAAAAATTGTCAACTAGCGCCATCGACGACCGAATCGAGATTTCAGCCCAAAAATGTACCCCGATAGACACACACGCATAACGTATTCCCAAAATCTCGAAGTTCCTGTCATAATTCCCATCCATGACTTATTCAATAGTATTATACCTCAACCGAAGAGACATCCGCATACAAAAAAGCTCTGACGACAGTCAAAATATCTTGAACAAGCTTCGTTTTCCGCTAAATTATTTGCCTTCGTCTTTTCGCCAGCACTGACATTGTGACTTAACAGAATGCTCCGAAGACAGTCTCTCAGCATAGGCGTGGCAATTATCTCACGTAATGTTCCATGCACACATCCAAGGCCAGAGAATGCAACTTAATAAAACATATTTACACAACAAAAGGCGATGGTTCTTCACCAGCGTTGTTTTCCGCCGTTTATGCGCCAAGGACACACACGCAACTCCATTCGACACATTGCGAGTATATTTTTTCGTCGAAAGACTTATGTGCGTTTGACCCAGTGGATAGGACTTTGCCCCATCCTATCACAGGGCTCATTGCCAGTCATTAATTTGATTTACAAATTAAGGTTACAGTTCTCAGGGGTTCGAGGGTAGGAACCCATTTATTCCTATGACCACACCTCCGTCAGCCAATACGACAACAACGGTAACGAGCCCCTGTGCATCCCATGTACCGGTACCTCTTTATATTACCGGATGAACCTAATAATATATACATGTATGTAATATCAATGAAGAAGCCTGTGTATATTGAGACTCACGCCCAGTGGTGAACATGTGAGCTCACGGCTAAGCTTGTATTATAAGAGATCAGGGGTCGTGGAGTTCAGGTGAGGGTCGTTCATTTCTCTACCTCTTCTTCATGTTCTTGCTGGAAACTCGACGCGGTGTTTGATGAGAAATCAGGTCTGCTGACACTTGTGATCATTCTGCGGAGGTATGGACAGTGGGCTGAATGCATAGTAGATTGTATCAATACAGGTATGTCTGTGTGTTGTTGTTTTCTTGTTGTTTTTTATTCAAATATATATATTCATGATTTCAGGTAATTGAAGACAAACTTCTCAGACTGAGCCATATCAATTGTTGCAGAAAAATTATATAACATATAAGTTGTAGCTGAGGAAAATACCGTTGGAATATGATACCCGAGATTAGCTGAGTCATGATTCAGGTACAGGACTAGCTCAGTACCGTTTACGCGTTTCGCCATCGCCTTGAGTCTTTCCAATGACCTAGATGCATGCAATTCTATAAATAGATTCAATGCTCGGTATTAAAATATGTCATATGTAGGGTTAGCTAAATAATATATAGCCCTCACGAGTATGAGGGCTATAGGTCGGCCCCAGTCACCTCCAGCGAGGGTTTTAGATAATTTTATTACGAATCACCCACCTCTGAAACTGCCGTACATCTAATCTCTATCCCCTCCTGCGCACTATTTTAAAATCTTGCGCACTATTGTGAAATAGTAACGAATATATCGCCGTCTGAATTTTCCAGATCTCATTAAAGGTACCGACATAATGAAGTTGAACATACCAAAGAAAGGCAGTCCTATAATGAGGGAAGTAGCACACGTTACGCTAACCATGTGTTACCCAATTAATTTCCGTCCAATAAGACACTACAGTAGGTGCTCATCCAACCTTGACTCAACCAAAATAGCTGAATTTTGCTCTATCAAAGTATTTTGACATTATTTTTCACAAATATAATTACATAAGACTTTCCAGGTAAACTATCTTTCTGATGAGAGGTAAATAAATGTTCTATCAGTAATGCAAGTGAGTGAACCAATAGTCGGCCAATGTGTTCTCCGATTAGTTTAACATGGAGAAGGGATTTGCTGTACTACTATGTTAAACTTGAATTTTGCTATAATTTTGCAAAATCATAAACTATGTTAATTTGCACCATCGGGAAGGTGATATTTGGCACAAACTTCGCAGGGGTAACTATTTTGGGGGCAAACCTATATTTATTCAGCTATACATGTGTAGCAGTATATAATAGGTTGTACGTCAAACCATAACAAATTTTGGTCGGCTGAAGAGGCACGAGCCGCGATGCCCGTGCGCATCGTGCATGTGTCAGAGTTTCTTGCACAGGATTCTACATGTACAAGGCAGTATTTAAGTTAAACGTAACACAACTTCAAACAGAACGAACAAAATCAAAGTATATCGGTAGTTTGGGTTGTATTTTCCTTCGGCGATGGACGATACTTGGCCGTAACGTATATTTAGCCAGTGACAAGAAAATGACCACTCATACTATCACAGCATTCGCCAAAACAGAAGTGGATTACCCGAATATCACATTTGACTTATCAATAATGGTACTTTGTCTTAACCATGTTAATATAAAGGTGACACCTTGCACTTAGAAGATGCAGCACTGCATAGAATGGGATGAGCATATGTCCCCCAAAAGTAAGAAAGAATTACTATGGAAATACATATTTCAGCTGTTGACACATCAACACTTGGCATACAGATTTACTACGGAAACATTTGAGCTGTTGTTATGCATATTTTAACTGTTGAGATACATATTTCAACTACTCACATACATATATGAAATCAATATTGTGGAAATACATATTTTCAACTGTCGAGATGTATGTAAGGTAAGGTCTCCAATAATTCAATCACTTTTAAACTTGACGACCTTTTTTGGCCACGTATTGTAGAGCAACCTAACTGTGAACAGTTTTGAACAATCAGAGCTGAATGTAGGCTGAACATTTTATGGAATTGGCTTCTGAAGTGTGTTTTTAAATGATCGTATTATTGGAGACCTTACTTTGAGCAACCTAACTGTGAACAGTTTTGAACAATCAGAGCTGAATGTAGGCAGAATATTTTATGGAATGGGCTTCTAAAGTGTGTTTTTAAATGATTGAATTATTGGAGACCTTACTTTGTCTTTCACCTGTGGCCATATCTTTAGTAAAATCTGCACCCCTGATAATTTATCACTATGACAATAGACTTAATCCTGGGTCAAACAAAATGATGACCTAGTTTTGGCCTGACATTCTCTTCTCAAAGCAGAAGTATGCTGTACAGCACCTACACTACAGCTATGGTAGAGTAACTCAGACATATACACCTAGTCCAAGCTTTGGTAAAGAGACGATACCCGTCTGCCATACTTTAGAGCGTATTAATCTCATATTTTGTGGGAAAACAATGAACAGAGTAATATTTAATGCAGATAAGGGATCAAATATATGCCAACTGACTATTAGTGACTAAATATAGACATACAAAAGCCTTTCAACCACTAAGGATCCCCAAAATTCATCTCTGTGGAACTACTTTCATGCAGCGTAAGGCTATCCCGTGAGTCGGTTTTTGCACTTTTGTCCATTTCCCTACAGCATTCTAAAGAGCCTCTGGCTGACGCCAGATCTCAAAAACAACAAAATCAGTGGCAAGTGTATGGCTAGAAATTAATCGCCTGTGTCAATATTTGTATGGTAACGTCTTCCTCTTTTGACCCCTCCCCCTTAATCAGCTGGAACGATCTTCTATGCCACAAAAGGCAAAATGATGTCTTTTTACATGAAAATAAACAGCATATAAATTGTCGTTAAACAGAAGCCGCGGAGCATTTAAGTGGGAAGGCTGAACTGTACCGGCCATGTTAAATATTGAACTGGTGCTAGTTAGATTTTAACCCCCCTCGCGGCCTGTTAATTACAGACACATTTATACATTTATTTCTTTATTTGTACCCCAGGTTCGTACATATCAGTCAGAGATTCCGAAACAAAATGTGGTGTGGATTGACACCCATGATTGATGAAGCCACAAAGGCCCGGGACATTGCCGCCACTTCTGACAGCGTTCCTAGAGAGCTGGTCAAATCCACCACTCGAGTCAGAAAGTTGATCGATGATTACTTGGCTTACGTCGACAAAATGGCGTCTCCTTCCTCTCCGGGCGTTGACGAGATAATCAAGTTCACAAACAAGAAGAACTGGGGACAATTTAAATCGTCCCAATCTTATCATGCCATGATTATGACCGGTCATGAAGAAGGTAACAAGGCTGAAGTTGCACGTCCCCCCTCACTACCGCCCTATTCCAATTGCTGGATAGTGGTGCTGTTGACTTTATATCTTCTTTATACTTCAGACCTTTGGAACCTGACGAAAGCCCAAGTAAAATGATTAATTGCATTAATTTCTTCAGTAGCTGAAATGATATAACCTATTTCAATAATTATACCATGATAATCATTTTCCGAAGATAACTAAATAAAGTATCCAATATTTGATGGTAAAACCATGAAATGTGTAATTTGAGCTGGTAGATGGCACCTCATTTTCGGAGTGTATTTTCAAAGATTCGTTCTCTTTTTTATTATTTCTCCATCTTTGTATCCTGACTAAATTTTGACTATATTGAATGAACAGTGATGGTTTCTAGTAGGTGACTGGTTTATACAAGTAAAGCAGTATGTCATTCGGAGAGGTGAGTAGGGGGTGGGCATCGTTTGCAACCGGGAATATAGATATACAGGCAGTTGAAAACGTATCTGTTGTCTGCAGCTTCGGCCGTACATTTCTGCGTCGTTGAATTTCCTTTCTGCCTTTGCTACAATATGGAGGAATGTTTTTAACCAGTGACAACTGGTATACATAAGGAAAGCATTATTATTCTAAATAAATTGTTTGTCAACTTCAATTTGAAAAATGTCAGCAATCAGTAATTAGAGATATTTCCCCACGTTGAAGCATGACCCGATATGAAGACAAAATCAACTATACCGGTACTCAGATATGTAAGGGCGAAGATTCACAACGGGTCAAGTGTTAATGCGTTCGAGAATTATATCTGAAAACGCGATAACGGTAACCGGAAATTAACATTTGAAAACTCTGATACAGGGATCTCTTTCTTGATACTGTCATCAACAGTGATATGAACCTATTATTCCACCATCGCTACACTCATCATTCTCACCAGCGCACTACTTTCGTCGTGGTATCGGGGGCAGTTGTAGCAGCTCCTGTCCGAATAGAATGCTCGTGGTCGAGCATGCTTCTGCAAGATTATTGAACCTATACCGACAAAGAATTCCACTCACATACGAACATGCATCGAAGTGCTTTAGAAATATTGAATTTGACAGCCATATAACAGCAATAATATTAGAAAATCCATTCATACGGTTAACAACGCTAAAACAGAGCGAGACACGGATGTTTAGCGAAGTACAGTCCATTTTCAACTTTCAACTGTCAACGCCGTCTTTCTTCAGTTTCCAGTCGGGCATCATTACAGTGGTGTTGATGTGTCACAATGAAGTAATAGATTCTCTGCCGGATGAATGTTCCATTGCGGGTAATCCAGCTCTGTTGTCCGTTGTTGGCCGTTCGCGTAGTTGTTTCAAATGTTTGAAAGTGGGTCATACGCGAACGTCATGTGCATGGATGAATGGATGTACTAGAAACTTTGTGATAGATACTGTTTCTGTGATTCCCGTTCCGCCGCGTGAGGTGAGAACAAATTCTGTGACCCCTGGTGTCGCGTCACATACGGTAGTGAAAACAAGTCATGTGAAAACCTCATGTACAGCTGAAGTGAGTTCCTATGCGTCTGTTACGAAGAGATCGGTGATGGGTGGTGTGAATTCGAAAGCGGGGCTGTCGTTGGTGATAACATCTTCCAAGGCAGCCCCGAGGCGACGGAGACTATGGATGTGAGGTCCCCTGTGCGGACCTGAGAGAAATGTGGTCATCGTGCATGTCCAGAACCTTTATCACACTGCTTCGAAGAAAAATATGACATCTCCTGTCGAGAGGATGAACGGTAAAATTCTTGAGATGTTGATACCATATCGCTGTGACTTGCCGGGAAATCCAAGAAAAAAACCCCAACAGACTGTGGTGTTGTACAGTGATGCTGGTATTTATGGTGAGAAGAGACTTTGTTAGAGGTATTTATAAAGTGCCCAGGTCTAGTAAAACCGAAGGAGTTATGTGGGACTTTTGCGGTACCCATTGCTAAGTTTATGTACATCGTGGTTGCTTACAGAGGGCACGACATGAAAGGCTTACAAGAGATTTGATTATGGATCGTTTTGACAGCGATTGATTTGTGAGATGTGATTAAGTGTGTGGGGGTTTTTTCTTGTACGTTTCGAGTTTCATTTTAGAATTTGAACAGAATGTTAATGCTTGTTTTATATTGCTGAAGTCAAGTTCAATTCTCTCTCTCTCTCTCTTTTCAACCTCACAAGTAACCCGTCATTTTGTAGCTCAAGTCCTTAGGATGTTGGTTAGCATGTGCAAAGCTAAGCGTGTACTGGAGATTGGAATGTTCACGGGGTGTGCTACTCTATCCATGGCAGAGGCGCTTCCGACAGATGGAACGGTGGTCACGTGCGACATAGATCCAGCACTCGAAGAGATTGTTCGAGGGTTCGTAGACAAGAGTCCTCATGGACGGAAAATAACCATTAAAATAGGTAAACACGCGTACAGTCAGCATGCCTGTAACAGCATGCCTGTTACTTATATATAAAGAATTCCACCCTTGACATAAAGTAATATTTGAATATTCCCGCTTTCTAGATGACTCCTCTTAGTATTAGAGATATGCAAAAGTCACTATACTACTTGTGTTTCTGCAGGTCCAGCTATGCAAACTTTGAAAATTCTCAAAGGACAAGGGCATCAGTTTGACTTTGTCTTCATTGACGCGGACCCGAGCGATAAAATGAAGTATTATACGGTGAGTATCCCATCTCGCGGGCCATTGACACAGCTCGTCGTCTGGTCTGTGAGTTGTTCGGTGGTAAATGAAGCATAATTTCGTAACGTATAGACAATAAAGTCATTCCCGTTAGTAAAACTTACTCCGCATTTCCTTTGGGGTTGGCTGAGGCCCTGACTTCCGGTGGGAGTGGGATTCTTCACGCAAGCGTGGCGGCGACTTCCTTTGGTGACGTGTATGAACGTATCGCAGTAGAAACTAGGTCGCACTCGTGTACGAATTCCCGAGACTGTCCAAGGTTTACTCAAATAAACTGGTGTTCAGAAGAACCAATTTACACACCCTGCACTAAAAATAGCACTGTTCTGATTGGCTATACAAAGTGATATTATGCTCAGACATAATCTTTTGATGCAAAGCCGAGAGATTCGACCGGTCTACATACTGATGGGCCGGTCAAGTGTATCAGACCATCACTATGCAATGACAGCTAGCGACCTGACGGGGTGGGGAAATCCTTAAAGGAATATCCCGTCAGGTATACCCATATTGTGTGATGTTACAGCCGGTGGAAGCCAGCCTACGAGATAATGTGGTCGAACAAGCTGAGCCTCGGCATAGTGTCGTCCAGGACGATCTGATAGGCGCAGTCAACTTGTTATCAGGGAATCTGAAATCGGGCACTTCCCAATATTCATTTGGACCCGAATCACTCTTCGAAAGTTAAGGTGTCCTGGGATATCTTATTAAACTGCCAATAATTCGTGCTGTTCACCAATCCCATCGACAGGTCACAAATGTAGGTGTTCGGGAGACGAACTTATCGTCATCTTAGCTTAAAGATAGATTATTTAATGCAATCCTTTCAGGTCGCGGTTTGTCTGTATGACTACCTGTACGTGGACGGCCCACCTAGTATCTGGAAAGAAGGAGCCTATAAGTCTTAGCTTCATCAGGCAGCGTGCCCTTCTCTCTTACGTATTCGCGATCCAGATCTGTCAATGACCATGGAATAGCTCCAACATAAGTTGTTAGAGAAAATCATTTCACTTTGGCTTTTATTGCGATCAAGCCGCCTGTAAAGTTTAATGGGAATTCCCTTTCGAAAGTCGAATCTAAACATGTATCATACCGACTCCAACATTCCATCGCAATTTCTCGAATCTTGAACTCTAAATCATCACCTTGTCCCGAAAAACAGTTTCTAATATTTGGAGAGTCATCTAAAGCTGTCAGTCGGGAAATTATCGTAATTAAAGATCGTCAATGTGGTGTTATAGATTGACAAAGCATTGTTGTATAGACTGTATGAAAACATGGTGCCAATGGGTCCCACTGAAACAAGGCTGAACGCGGATGTCCGATTTTACTACTACCGATTAACAATACTGGAATTCCACTGGTATTGCCAGTGCGCATTAAGTTCGCGGAGAAATCACGTGAAATGTACAAACACTGTTTTGCACTCATCAATTTTATCTGAATCGTCCAATCGCATAGCTAGCTACATTCGGGGTACGAACATTGTGGACAGCCTTTCTGTTTACCTCCGCCAATGTAGTCTTTTAGTGCGCAAATCCAGTGTTATAGAGCACCAATTTAGTGTTTGTGGAGTGAAGCATCAATGTACAGAGCGCCAGTGTTGAGTATACACTCTAACCTCAGAAGGTGTAGAAAAGGTGCAAAAAAGGTGTAAATCAAACGTTTACACCTTCTGGGTTCATGTTTACACCCTTAGGAGGTGTAAATAAGGTGTAGAAAAGGTGCAAATGTATGAAGATTGATTCCAACCCTGATTTTACACCCGTAAAGGTGTAAATTTATTGAAAGGTGTTAAAAAGGTGTAAATACTTAATTTTCCATACACATTTGGAACTTAATTTCTATGTTGAGGAAATGTATTTCCTCGTCATGCTTACGGTAAACCATCAAAATTCCCAACTTTCCGCACAATTAAATCAATGGATCTAACAATTTGACCAGTCTCTCTAACATTTGAGCAAAAATTATAACGGAAATATTATTTAAAAAAAACGAGCTGCAGACCATAAGAGTCAATCCCCCAGTCGGTTTCACGAGGTAGTGAAAATTGAACAGCCCATTTAGTGTTCTCACTCAAGGTTGAGCTCAAGACTACAGCGGCGGGAGGGGGGGGGGGGAGAGGGGCGTTCTGGGGTTTTGAATATCAACAGTAAATATTATGTATCATGCAGAGTCGACAAAAGCACGTTGTTTGTCGACCAATGTAAGAAGCTATCAAATCGATATCTACAGTGCTGGTAACTGCTTAGCTATCAGATAAAGTGATTTTCAACTTCATTTCAATGGGGGAATTGCACAATAAGCAGTGAATACAACGGGAGCTGTACAAATTATAGGCTTTGATTGATCCACTGAGACCGGAAGGTGTGAAATAGGCTAAACGGTTCGAAGTGATAATCTTGACAGCTTGTTGTGCATGTTACCAATTAACAATTGTGCGATTATCGTCACAAATTATTACTTGATCAAGTAATGGTTACCATCCTGTCCGGAAACGACCCCTATTAACACACCCTGATCATAATCCGCGGCCTGCCTTTATCTCATATCTCTTTGACGCTAACACAAAGTTTTTGTTAAACTATACATATCGGTGATGATTCTATTGCTCAATTAATTTTTGAGTTTATTCTGCCAATGCCTAACAATATATGCCTCGCTTCTATTGTTCATGAATTTGTAAATAAGCATGGTTTCGCTTCCCATGTTGTCCACCATTTCCAATATAAGCCGACCCGATATTACTTCAAACAAACTTCCATTACGATAAATTGCGCATAGCCGTTTTTTCTATACTCCGAAATACTTATACCAGTGCTGTTATGACCGGACATATATGACCATCGCCCATCGTGGCTTAAACACATATATGTTAATATATAGAGAAAAACACTACACATAATGTAGAATATGATCTAAAACTGTATATTATACTGCTAAACCGGTATCGTGGTTTCACCCACTTTTCAATAGCATGATAACCGTTTGTAATATTGATACAATACGAATGTACAAAGTTTATATATACAAACAGATGCATGTCCGTTGGACAAGTTTTTTACAAGTTTAAACAAGTTTTTACAAGTTTACAGGAGATCTCGAAAAAGTTACGATTACAATAACCAATTACAGTAGTCCTTGTGTTTGTCATAGTCGTTGTGTGGTATAATCTGCAACGGCTTATTTACCTGCTCAGACAGACCGTTCAATGCTATACAATTACGTCTGCTCCCACTTCAATAACTTGACTGACACTGGCGTTAATTAACTAATCTGTTATAACAATTCTAGTATAACAATTCAACAGTTTAATTCACATCGGAATTTGCTAATAAAGTATTGTTCCATCGTCTGTCGCCTGATGTTGTCATCTGTTTTCATTTTGTAAAAGCATGAAAAGGGTAAAATACTGAATTTAGTTTCAAGATGACCAGCACAATCGGCTATGTGTTTGCTGACTTTTAGGTGTCTTAATGCAGGCGTATTAATTTGTTGATGATGGACCCTAACTCTATTTCTCACCAAATCCCTAGTTTCACCGATATTCGTTTTGTCACATCCATTGCAAGAAATGAAATACAACAAATTTTGCGAGCTGCAGTTCATGTCACTGTTAACTTTGAAATTAGTACCAGTGTGACGAAACAAAAACGACTGTTTAACGTATATATGAGTATATATACTCATGAGTTTAGTGTTTCGATTTCATATTTCTCATCCCGCAACTGATTTACGCATTTTCCAGTGGGAGTCATGCTGGCTAAACATGTGCATTAAGCACTACATAGGTGGGCTTAAATCGTATCCGCAATTTGATACAGTTAAATACTCCAGTCGATAAGAGCTTGGAGGGATTCTAGCGTACAAGGCATTTAACCCAGGCACCATAATTAGCCAATCAACTGACGCAGATTCAGCCAATCAGGAACGCGCAGCTATAACCTATCAGCGATAACTCCTTTGTCTCCGTCCACCTATCAAATGTTACCGGATTAGGCCAGACGTTAACATACTGAGAATATACAGTCAGTCATTCCTGGGACCTTGATTGAGAAGATTAGTACATGTATCCTGATAGACAAACGCCGTATACCAGCTGATTCGTTCTAACTCATTAGAGACAGAATGAAAACAACACACTTCTCTAGTAAACAAAGAAACGCTGCAAGAAGTCCTGCGACCTTGATTGAGAAGATTAGTATCATGACTACAACAAACGCTGTATATCAACTGATTCGTTCTAACTCATTAGAGACAGAATGAAAAGACGCTTCTCTAGTAAACAGAGAAAACGCCACAAGAAGTACTGCGACCTTGACTGAGAAGATTAGTATCATGACTACAACAAACGCTGTATATCAACTGATTCGTTCTAACTCATTAGAGACAGAATGAAAACAAGACGCTTCTCTAGTAAACAGAGAAAACGCTACAAGAAGCAGAGACATATTAATTTTCCTACGAAGTAGGCTACAGATCGCAAATTGTCCGGTAATGAGTGAGTGAGTCAGTCCATCCGAATCCTTTCGTCGGCAAAATAAGGAGAACCGTTGACATTAGAACCTTGATTTTTGGCATGAACGTGCATTAGGGCATTGTTACCAGCAAGTTCTGATCTGAAATAATTCTGATTAAAATTAGATATAATATTAACACTTCAGTATATTGTTACAGATACATACCATCCATGTGGCCTTTAACAGTATCATGTTCCTTTTATGACCATGAAGCCCCGGGAACTCCTTATCAGTGGATTTAAAAGTCATTAAGGCTTGTCATTGGAACAAACACAGAGAGAGGCTCTATCGGAGCCTTGTGGTATTTAACAGTGATTTATATCCAAGCCCACTGAGATAAGGCTGGTTTGTACTCGTGCTGCTGTCACATCAAATTACAGTGGTCGGTGTCCTGTATAGCAGATACTATAGTATATTATGCCTGTCAACTACCCTGGAACATTTCCTAACTTAGACATTAAACAGCCCGCTAAACTTGCCATCAAATGTGATAAGTCTGGGAGTACAAGAATGTGCGGTGTATTTTCTCTGGACTGTGTAGGCTGTACAGTCTGAATGACGACAGCCTAGCAGAATTAGTTAAAGCTAGGTGGTTTAACGTTTATCAATGAAGAAAATCCCCGATCAACCACCATAGAATATAATGTGAAACAAGAAAACCGGAATAGTACATTCATCAGATTGCCGATGCCCAAAATGTGTTGTCTCATATATCTAGATAACAACGTGATGTAGAGACGCTATTTATTCGTCTTTGTACCGGTTATGCTCAAGAGAATGACATAGAATCATTATTATCTTGTGCAGAGAAGGTGTTGGTCTTGAGTTGAATTACCGTAAACTACATAAATGCTACCTTTCTACTATAGTACTATATATAAAAATTTGTTGTATTGTTGGGAAAATAATGTGATTCAAAAAATTGTTTTGATCCTGTACAAGGGCACTGAAAACCATTAAAGAGATGTAAATGTATTTTCACACGTAAAGCTTGAAATCTACTGAACCTATATTATTCAATCTGTTTCCTTTAATTAAAAAATTGTAAAATTAAATCGGCGAGTGTTATTTATTTTTGAATGAAGGCGCATTAGGAGACTGTTACCAACAAGTTCTGAGCTGACCTACTTTTGATGAAAATTTCTGGTGATTTTTGATGAAAATCACTGGCGATTCTGACTTGGGCGGTGCCCATATTAATATAGGCAGGATTTCAACTGGGGGTGGGGATTTCCAAGAGTTCAGTTCGCGTTCGAGTCCTAATGCCTACTGCACTTCGTAGGTCCTGTGACGTTAGTCACACTGCCATGTGTCAAAACATGTCTACGTAAATCTACCTCTCGAGACTGGCAATAGCCAAGACATATATTAGAAATACTAGTATCTCAAGTCTGATGTTAACAGATCATGATATTTTTCTGCTATCCCGGGGATTATCATTCATTCCGACGACTACCATAAGAGAACGTGATTTCAGGTTATATTCCCGAAAGATTTCGGGATTTCTCTCTTGCAGGAAACAAGCCTATGTTTATGTATACTATGATTGTCTTTTTGAATTTGGTGCTAATACTGTTATATGGAAAATGGAATAGGTCTTCGGATTATGGACGCGGATATTCTCTAATGGACGACGCTGGTAATTCGAAACACTGACTCTGAGGTACATTAGTACACATCTATGAAGATGTGCTAGCATGCTCATATATACGTACAACTCAGGCTACTGTAGGGTCAGGACACACCGAGAAAGCGGGTGTGTATATGAACATCATTTCATACAACTTGGGTCAGAACACCCCGAGAAAGTGGGTGTGTATATGAACATCTCTTCACACACAGATTGAGAGTGAACTATGATATTAGGGAGGGCTAACATGAAAAGACCAATGTAAATGTGTTTTTTGTGATTTCCTTAATAAAATATATCATGAACCATTACTGGGTGGTACGAACACCACTAATTCTCACTAAAAAGGTGCAAATTAACACCTTTTGAAGGTGTAATTCTCACGAAATGGGTGTGTTTTAACACCCTTGGAAGATGGAATTGTCTCCAGAAGGTGTATTTTAGCACCCCTAGAAGGTTTAATTTTGGCCAAAAGGTGTAAATAAACACCCAATAGGGCATAATCTCGGTCAAAAGGTGTAAATTAACACCAATGAAAGGTGTAATACTTACCAATAAGGTGTGATTTAACACCCCTGGAAGATGGAATGATCACCAGAAGGTGTATTTTAGCACCCCTAGATGATACAAATTTGCTCAAAAGGTGTGAATAAACACCCAAAGAAGGTGTAATTCTGTTGAAAAGGTGTAAATTAACACCACTGAAAGGTTTAGTTGTGGCCAAAAGGTGTAAATAAACACCCATGGGATGCTGGGTTCCCCCAAAAATATGCTTATAAATTTGTCTGGAAGGTGCAAATTTTATTCAGAAGGTGTGAATGAACACCCATGGAAGGTGTAATGTGAGCAAAAAGGTGTAATTTAACACCTTTTCGAGAAGGTGTAAATTTACACCTTTCGGAGAAGGTGTTAATTCGCACCCAAAAGGGTGTTAGCCCTGGGACAAGCCATTTACACCCCGTAGAGGTGTAATTTACACCTTCTGGGCTAAGTGTGTATGCAGTAAATTACTATACGGAAAAATCAAAGCAGCGGTTTATAGCGTCAATTTGGCGTTGTAGAGCACCAATGTAGCATTATGGAGTTATAGTGTCGATACATAAGCCACGTTTACCGTTAGTTTTGGGACTTCCCCACTGTGTCGACTCGACGTTCGTATTTATAATCTGTGATCTCCTCTTAATCGTCAAATTACAACACGTTGAGTTCCCCATGAAAAATGCAGTCTACACCTGTCAATCAATTCGACACGAACATTGGGCTTAACGGGAATTCCATTCCTTCATCAGTGTGACCAAGATCCACTGCAATGTGTCCTTTGTCATGGAATGATTCTTCCTGTCAGAAGTTCGGGTCCACCCAATCCTGAAAGAAACGCCCGTTACTACTACTCCTGTTGATGTCAAGTTAAAAAAAAAGCTAAATTTACTGAGTTTTCCGTAGTACATCTCATTCCTGGAATACCGGTAGTTTTGCTTTGTGTGGCCTTATATGTGGATCAGAGTTATCTTTGATATGAAAATGGGACCCCAAGCTCTACCCGGTTGTATGGTTCTATATATTTTTCGGTACCGGTACCGTAACAATATGCTCTAGAAACCAAAATCAAAATTAATGCTTACACTGAGAGAAATAAGGTGGTCAAAATGACCACTTTTTGGTGGTCCGGCGTCGGGACCACCGAAATGGGCCCCCTTGACCACCATTGCAGTCATAATTTACTACCGTGGTGGTAGATCGGAATGACCACACACTCGTAGTCAGCCTGACCGCCCTGGGTAGTCATCTTGGCCACCCTGGGAGTCCAACTTGAAGCTACTGACATGAATGGGTGAGTGAGTGAATATGATTTAACGTCGCTTTCAACTATATTTCAGTCATATCACGACGTTGGGTCGTATTCCTTTTCACATCCGGGAACCACACGGGTGGGGTCGTATTCCTTTTCACACCCGGGAACCGCACGGGTGCCTCAGTTAGTCGCCTCTTACGACAAGCTCTCTGAGGAGCTGAGGCCTATTCTTACCATGACCTGCGGTGTGCACAACGACACCCCAGGTCAATCCTCGGAAGCCCCACGGGGCTACTGACATGAAAACGTGACGGATGACGTATGTCGGGTGATATGCCCCTGTGCTCATTTGGTCTGCTGCGTCGCCATATTGCATTTGCAGAAAGCGGGATGGGTAAATATATTTTGGGGCAAGGGAAATGGGTGCTAGCAAATCAAAAGCTAGTCGAGTTTTGACCTTGGAATTCTCACTTAGACCATCAAAGTGGTCATTTTCTTGACCATCTTAAGATGGTCAGCTGGACCACTAAGGGTAACGCCTCAGGTACAATTGCTGAACCACCTAAAAGTGGTCATTTTGACAACCTTATTTCTCCCAGTGTACTCATCAAGTTTCACTGTTAATTCACTTATACCTCTTCCTTTTTACTTGAATCTATTTTCACGCATTGTCAGTAATGCAGCTGAGCGTGTTGTCTATACTCGAATGTATATTTGTATCTGGTTACAGTTTTGCTTGGATGAAGGGATCTTGGCGCCGGGGGGTACCATCTGTGTGGATAATGTTCTTTATGCGGGCGTTGCTTATCTACCAGCGGAAGAAAGTTGGGATTCCAGCGTGGCAGCATTTAATGATCGAGTCGCCAAAGACGATCGGGTCTACAGGGTGTGTATTTCATTATTGAATCAATCAATATCGATTTACTCAGATGAATGATCTCAGATTATCTGAGTAATGACATCTACGATATCCACGCGATATAGAAACTTTGTGCAAACCCATTTTTCATGGTACTGTATATTTTCCATCGAGATTTATCGGAGTAGCCTACAACAATCAAACCTCATTAAAACAATTCAGTCACAGGATGTGTTTATAATAGCAGTCATTTTTCCAGGTCCACTCCGTGCACGTATTGCTAATATCCTCAAATGTTAATAAATCAGATTCATAGTTGCTGGCTTCTTGACTAAGGTAATTTCGATGAATTGAAGCCTTATCAGTCAAGAGTGAATTTTTTCTTCACTCTCCAGAGCGCGGGCTTATGACAGCTTCGCCCTTACCCTAAAATATAAACATCGAACATTGTTTCTATTCTATTGCATTATTCAAACTGATTATCAACAAAGATTATAATGAAAGGTTAAAACAAAAATATGGTAATCTTTGACATCCTTTCTCCCCTTTGTTGGTCCACTGATATTGGCACGATGCTCCCGTTTCGGTTGGCATCGTGCCAATATCAGTTTATGTACTCTCTCCAGGGGGAGTGAGTGTCATTCGAGTCAGGATTTGAGGAACATACGTGGATATAGGTTTATTTGTGTCATTTTGTTAATCAATTTCAAGACGGAGACAAGTTAAACTTGAGAAAGAAATTCCATGTTGTAATTTATTTGTTTGTCTTATTCGATTGTGACTTGTATGAAAGCAGACGTCCCTTTCCTCACCCGACTTGTGAAATAGAATCTCCCAGAGAACACCTGCACTTGACACATGTACATTTCACACAACTGCGCTAAAACACTCAATAATTGCAGTTAGCAAGTTGTTATAGACGTATAGACTTGCAATTGAGGCAAAACTGGAAATTTTCTTCTCTTTATTTGCAGGTATTGTTGCCAGTCCGGGACGGTATGATGTTAATTCGAAGAAAAGCTGACGTTGATATTGACTGAAACTGTGTGTGATGGTCTGCAATGCCAAAAATGCCATGTATTGTTGATGTTTGTTAATACTCTCTATCACGGATTTTCTGTAATGATTGGCGGACTGCACGGTTGGATATGGACGGAGAGCTTGGTGATAGGAACCCATGAGCGCTCTTTTGAGCCACGCGGTGACCTTTCATCCTATTGTCTTCGAAATGAGGATGCTACATTCTGCAGCAAAATGGAACCGCTCCTTGTAGCTTAAAAAACGTCAATCTTCGGGGTGTCTGTTATTTTATTAGCTGGGTTGAACGCCTTTTGGGTTAGAATCATAGGAAGTGTCTATTCTTCCGAAAGCTAAGTTTCAAAGCTACTCCCTCATTAGGTAAATTAACTACTAGTAGTTTTCCCCACCAAGCTTTGCTATATGGAGAACCAAACTCAGTGCGTGTTGAGAATAATTCCTAGCTAGGTTGCAAGTCGACTAGTTTTCGGGGAGGACTACATTTCTTTTTCACCGGACGATGAACCTTTCGAACGATAGCGGCTGTAGCTAAATAATATATAGCCCTCATGAGGGCTATTTTTTATTTAGCTATAGCGGCTGCACAGACAACATTCCAGACATCGAAACGCTTTCAGCCGACATCGACATTTCTAATGAATTTCCGTTAATAGTAATCAATAAATACATTGAATTGACTACTGGTAAAGTCAGTGAACTCTGCTGTAAAGACCACAGAGCTTGAATCGAAAGTTTAAATTGATTCGGGAAGTCCACGCCTCGCGCAGACAGCTGCTCCCCCGTCCACACTAGGGGCAGGATCCCATTAAAAACAATGAGAAATACGAAAAAAATATCTTTAAATAATGAAACTAAATTTTCTCGGCTGCTGTTTTTTTGTGTGTATTTGGTGACTATATTAATTTCATGAAACACATGAAAGTTTCAGCGGACAGAAAGAAATATATTCACCAAACGAACTTTCGGCACTGTTGAAGCATACAAGTCTTGGCCCCAGTCAGTCAGCGGGGGGAGGGAAAATTAAACAGTCATTCTTTTGTTCTCGCTCAGTGTGGACTTCTGTAAAAGGAAATAGAGAATTGATGAATGAACAATGAACCTTTCTAAAAATATCCTGGAAGAGTTATGTCTGTTGTGATGTCAACTTTAGTGGATATCAGGACAGGGGATGGAACTCTTTCTGGAGTATCAAAGGAAAGTAACTCTTCCTCTTTCATTCATTTATTTTCATATTAATCAGCATCAATTCTCTATTTCCATTAATTCAAACATTCAGATTCAAGCTCCTGTGGTGAAGACCGGTACATTTGAGCTTCTGAGACCTGGTATGTATTTAACAGATTTTTATTCTATGTTTAAATAGATTTCTATTCTATGTTTACAGAGGATGTATATTTCTTCTCACAGCTTACATTGGCCTATAAATTAATTTGCTAACATAAATGGGACACAAATGATTTCACCATTCAGAGTGTACAGGTGATTCATGAACAGGCTATAATAATAATTTTGTTGAAGAAACATTCTACAAATATTCGATTGTTAGGTTTGCTTTGAAGATGATGACTGAGCTTATTTGTCGAAACTAGATGAGGTGTAACATGACACAAGAGATAAAACAGACCAATAAACTTCTGGATTATTAAACAGGAAGACTGTATTTCACATAATAGAGTCATATTCAGAATAATATTACAGATCATTGCAGTCATAGCCAAGTCTATTTACAGTCCCAACTGTACCGAGGCTGCTAGAGACAAAGCGATGTTCAAACTATATTATAAATAACAAAACAATATTAAAATAACATGATCAAGAAATGAGTTTGGTATGGAGTATATATGGAATGATCAACATGATCAATAAATAAATAAATATTTCTTGCAATTTTAAAAGTTTATACCCTCCCTTAATCTTATATTCACCTGTGTGCATGCATAATCATAATGGGGAAATGACCATAAACGTATATTCACCTGTGTGCATGCATAATCATAATGGGGAAATGACCATAAACTTATATTCACCTGTGTGCATGCATAATCATAATGGGGAAATGACCATAAACTTAGATCTGAGACTAGTTTGCTCCAACTTCATCCTCTTTCAATGATTTACATATTTTAATCGGACTGGACTATACTTTATGGAGTTTCCTAAATGCAATACAAATTTTATGTGGATGGTTAGAATTGTCGTGTATTTAATACCAGAAATCTAGTACGGTACATAAAGAAGTGTTACAGTCCATGTACATAGCATATTTCTAGCAGGAGTGACAGATATGAGATAACATTACTTCACCTGACTACCTCAAAGCCAGGACAATCTGCTAAGCATATTTCTAACAGGAGTGGCAGATATGAGATAACATTACTTCACCTGACTACCTCAAAGCCAGGACAATCTGCTAAGCATATTTCTAGCAGGAGTGGCAGATACGAGATAACATTACCTCACCTGACTACCTCAAAGCCAGGACAATCTGCTAAGCATATTTCTAGCAGGAGTGGCAGATATGAGATAACATTACCTCACCTGACTACCTCAAAGCCAGGACAATCTGCTAAGCATATTTCTAGCAGGAGTGGCAGATATAAGATAACATTACCTCACTAGACTACCTGGAAGCCATGACAATCCACTAGGCACATATAATCTGATGTAATCAAGATCTTGAAAACAGCCACGGTGAAATGGAGTGGATATATATTCATGTACATCAGGAAATGATTGTTTTTGTATCTCAACTCGCCACCACACCTCGAGGTTTATCTAGAACTCTTTTCAATACGAACAACTTGAACTTTAGGAACTTGTTAAGGACTATATTATTATACACTGCCTTCTATACTGTCTGTATTATGGTTTATCAGAGTATGTATATACTATTTATTGTGACATATTGATTATAACTAAAGCTATGGTAGGCCTATAAATATATCTCCTCTCTTATTACCCTGTCATCATAACACCAGAGTTACTTTAGCAGCTATTACACTTTATTTTTTGTCCCCCGAAGGGCTAAAGGGAGACTATAGTATTGGGGTCCGCCCGTCCGTCAATAACTTATGAAAAACTGAATGGATTCTTTTCAAATTTGGTGTATGGGTACCTCACCTCAAGATCTCGCTTGCGATTGTTTTTCACACCGATCCGCCTATAGGTGGCACCAACTGGAGGCCAAGTTAAAATTTCGTTTCCGGAAGATAACTTTCGAAAAACTGAATGGATTATTTTCAAATTTGGTATGTAGGTACCTCGCCCCAAGATCTTGCTTGAGATTGTTTTTCACGCCGATCCGCATATAGGTGGCACCGCCAAGTTAAAATTTCATTTCCGGACAATAACTTTTGAAAAACTGAACGGATTCTTTTCAAATTTGGTATGTGGGTACTTCTCCTCAAGGTCTCACTTGGGATTGTTTTCACGCCGATCTGCCTATAGGTGGTGCTACCAGGCATGCCAGGGGGCCAAGTTAAAATTTTGCGTCCGTCCGACTTAAGTTTCCGGACAATAACTCCTGAAAAACTGAACAGATTCTTCTCAAATTTGGTATGTGGGTACCTTTCCCCAAGATCTCGCTTGGGATTATTTTTCATACTGATCTGCTTGTAGGTGGCGCCAACTGGGTCCTAGTTAAAATTTTGTTTCCAGACAATAACTTTCAAAAAACTGAACAGATTCTTTTTAAATTTTGTATGTAGGTACTTCGCCGCAAGATCTCACTTGGGATTGTTTTTCACGCTGACACCTGCGGGCCAAGTTAGAATTTTGTTTCATACAATATCTTCTGAAATCCTGGCCCGATTAGGACAAATTCGGTAAATGTGGGTACCTTGCCACTGGATTTCACTTGGGATTGCTCCGCATGCTGGATACTGAAAGTTACGGTTCCAAGTCAAATCAATTGTTTCAACGTCGGGGGACTTGAACCCCTCAGGTTTTCATTTTTGTTGTATTTGTCATATACACTGTAGTTGGTTTGTGATTTTGCCTCCTGCAGGCTTGTAATGTAACCTACATTATATGATATGGATACGAGAATACAAACAAGGCACACAACAATGTGCAAAACCAAAGTCTAGGAAAAGTGAGAAAGATGTACTTACAAAGCATACTTTTAGGGAGAATATAACCGACCATATCAAGTCCAATTTTGTTTCGCCAATTTTTAAATGTACACGATATGTATGCTTTTATCATGTATGTGAAACTGATGAACATGTGTCAATACTTCCACATATATGTGACTATAAATCAAAATGATGGTGACATCAGATGGTGGCTATAACTGATAATCTGGCACTCATGAAACAACTGTTCCTTTACATAGCTTAAAAGGGATTTGGTATGATCATGTTTATTTTATCACAAAAAAGTAACCTGGAATTTGTAGTACAGTAAGGAGTGGCCAGATTAGAAAAAAAGCTCCTGATGATTTTTTAGAAGGAGAGATCACAAGGAATGGCTCAGTTGTACATTATTGAGAGGACAAATAAGAGCCTGTCTGTTCATAGACCAGGGACATCAGCTGATCAGCTAATGGGTTGTCTAATTTCGCATTCCCCTATCTTTTAACCTAGGAGATTATTTCGACCGGTCAACACCAGAGCCATTGTTATTCTCAGACTGGGCTAATGAAGGCATTGTTTCCATATCTTTACATGGACCAGAAATGAAATGATAGCCATAGCAGAAGAGGAAAATATTTCCTCTGATCAAGGATGATCTTTGTGACATGCAGCATCATTCCTGACCAGTTCATTTCTTGATCGAGACCTACCCGCAACTGTGTTCCTGCCAACATGTCTCGGCAGGTGTCAATCCTCAAATAAATGGATCAACCTATCAGAAATCGATCACCCAAAATTTTTGGAGAAAAATTTGATCAAAAGTTGTAATAATTCAATCACCTCTGATTTCGAGTAAATCCTGTAATAAAACATCGATCACTCACTCATTTACATGCATCAGTGGCAGTGTTGTGGTCTCGGCAGATTAAACAAATGGTGGTAGACTATATGTAGCATATCTAGACATATCATGGACTAATATTAACTTGAAACTGTTCATTTGAATTCTGGAACTCCACTTTAGGAAAGAAATTATTAGTTTTTGTCAAGACTGTGACATGCAGTGATTACTTCCGGTAAAAGAGAATACTCTGGATCTGTAACCTTCAAAGGGCCCTTGTTGGCCGAGTGGTCTAAGGCGCTTCGCTGGCGACCGCTAACCTCACACTGCTGAACCAGCACGGATTCGAGCCCAGCTGGTCCATGTATGAAAGTTTGTCAGTTATTTGCCGATGGGCGGTGGTTCTGTCCGGGTACTCCGGCTTCCTCCACCAACCAAACTGACTATCACCATATATCATTTCCGATGACCGATTTATCAGAGGAATGACTGTAGGTGTCAGACTCTGTCTCGTTTCTCCTCAATTTCGGAGACGTATACCTTCCCCTCATTAGTAGACTGCAATACACAGAAGTGCAGGAGAACAAAACCTGTCTATGAGGGTACCATCTATCCCTTCAAAAGGTCATATAGACATATCCGCCATCTCCCTGCAGGGGTTATCTTGTGCTGAGACCTGCTCGGAGATTTAACACATGTTCAGCTTGAGCAGGAGATAGCTTGAAAACTCCTACATCGTGGAGAGCTGCTTTAGGGTCGGCTTTTGCTGTGTTGGGGTCCTTACTCCTACCGTGTAAGGCTGTGCGCAGAACTTCTTTCAGTAACAGTGATGATCCTACGTTTAGAGTCAGGAGAATACACGCTTCCTTAGTGCTGATAAACAAAAGAAAATACAAGTATGTAATTGGTATTACCTATATGCATGGGGAAAGACATCAATTGAATAGACAATATGGTCAACCCTTATGTGACCACTTGGACAGCAAGCGGGTTCTTGTTAGTGGGTTGTGCATAATGTAGCTTGCTGCCAGATTTGACCACCAACATATCAAAACAAAACAGACCAGGCTTGCTGTTCAACTTCAATTATTAAATTCGGGGGGAGAGAGAGGTATTTTCATTGGTGTAGAGGGCTGAAACTTCACAAACTGTATATTTGTGTCAAGCTC